>JAWNOX010000192.1:9280000-9315000 GCA_035045555.1 Drosophila fulvimacula | reverse complement strand
GCGGAGGCCGGGGAGTGGCGGGTGTGGGCAAAGTGAAGTGAAGTGAAAGTGGCTTCCATTGTTGTTGTTGTTGCTATTGTCGTATGATTTTTAGCGCGATTTCAATGTAAACAATGTGAGCCAACATGTGTATGCAAGCCGTTGACAAATCTCCAACAGCAGCCCGTTGGCATTGCCAACATGTTTCACGCACTCACGCCCACACACACACTCAGAAGACACACACACACCCAGTTGAGGTGTTGGTCAAGCGCAGTTATTCAACACTTGACACCTTAAACTCAGACTAGGTAAATGGAAGTCAAGACGAGATGCGATTGAAGCTGAGCGAAGAAGCATCGCTATGAAATCGATAAAAGAAGGTGAGAGAAGCAAAGAGAGTGAGAAAGAAAGAGAATAGGAGAAAGGGAGAGGAAAGGGAGTGAAAGATGGTGGGAGAGAGACAAAGAATAAGAGTAAGAGAGAAAGGTAAATAGTAGATATAGACATGACAGTGAGATAGAGAAGGGAGAGAGAAAAAGAAAGAAAAAGAGAGAGAGAGAAAGAGAGAGAGAGGGGGAGATAGAAAAGGACTGGCAGATTGTGGGACAGAAGGTGAGACTGAGAGTGAGAGGGAGAGCGATGGAGATGCAGAGCTGGAGACAAAGGGAAAAGCGAGGCAGATGATGAGAATGAGATGGAGTGACAGAAGTAGAGAGATAAAGAGTGCGAAAGAGAAGGAAAAGAGGTATAGAAGGGTTTGGAGATAGTTGATAGAGCAGGGGACGAGGCGAGAGAGGGAGAGAAAGAGGGAAAGACAAGGAGAAAGAGTATGAGACAAATAATGAAGGCGAGCCAGAGAGAAATACTGTAAGAGCGAGAAGGAGAAAAATAAAGAGACTCAAAAAAACGAAGCTATATCAGATATATCATAGATAATCGCAGCTTACAATAATCGGAAAGAAATACATCTTTAAGACTTCCAGACAGAAACAGTTGACAATGAGGGAACAAGCGAAACGTGGGGCTCTTCGCCCGACGTTAATGAGATCGCCGATCTGCGTCCGTCTTCGTTCCAAGCGATGACAGCGCACAACTCGAACTAGTTTCAATGTCTAGTCTGAAGCTAATCTAATTAAATCAAAGTCTGAGTCTCTGGTTCTCTGTGAGCTCATCCATTGACCGGATGCACTTTCCATCTGGCCGATGTGATCTGAACGAATCTGAGCTGAGCTGCTGAGCTGCTGAGCTGTTGAGCTCGACATCATAATTAGATGCGCGTAAATCTCGTTTTTGACCCACGTTTCGGACCCACTTCAGAATAAACAATAAAAGTTCATAGTTGAGCGATTTCCTGCTAACAGCCAAACGATCTGAACTGTGTGAGCCCCATTACAAACAACGATTAACACGACAACAACAACAACAACAACAACCAGGAAATGAACGAAATACAATGGCAGCCAGGCTTAGAGCCAGCAACCCAGAAGCCAAAGCCACGTTGAAGCCCAAAAACGTATGCAAATTGCGATATCAAATTTGGGAATAGGGAAACTGAAAACGAAATTGGCAATGAAAGAGAGAAGGAAGATGAGGAAATCTGATGAAATGTGATGTGCTAATAGATGCCCTTTAGTTAAGCGTAAATAAGGCTAGATCCGGATAGGGGAAGAACTATATAAAGTCTATATATATCTATCAATAGGTCATAATATATGCACTAGATGTGGGAAGAATGAGCAAGATATCAAGCGCCCCTCACTTAAGAGCTTCAAGTTGGCATAGTTCTATAAGTAATCTGAAAGTTATCAGACTACCCTCGTATACACAGAAGAGACTCTGTATATAGGGTTGATATAATTTCAGAAATACTTAATAGAATATACAGTCTATATATATATATATATATCAGATACTGTACTTAAGTCAAAGAGGCAGGAAGGTCTACAGAAACTAAGAAATTTGTTAGGCTACTCTCGTATCTAGGCTTCATGGGGGTAAGGAGGTATCTAATAGATATTATCTATATAAAGTTTTTAAAAATATCTTAGGCAGCCCTCGTAAACACATACAGGTTTCATGTAGCCTGAATGGATCTAAATCGAAATATGTATACATAGCTCTCTCTATATATAGGCTTCAATCAGGCCAGAGCTATATACGAAGCTATATTGAAGGTCAGAAATTGATCGTATTTGAATATATATATATATATATAGTATGCTCTGTATATAGACTTCACAAAGTCCAAGTCTCTCATGTTTAAACTGCCCACACGTAAAGTCATGTAATGCCCATACAATATAGCCACTCCAATTTCGTAAGCTCTAGCGCTTACCAACGCCCAGTTCAAATAGACTAAAATAGAGTTGAAATTCCAGCAATGCTGAGGGCAGGGCATGCTATAAAAATCTTTTATGAGTCGGTCACATGCTGCTTGAACCAAACATCATGCACTCGTCGTCAATTTCAAGGGTAGGGTAGCAAAACGAAACTTGGTCAACTTGAACTTGGCTAAGTGTTTTTTGTTTATTTTTTTCTGTAGAAGGGAGCAGTGGGAGGTTGAGCAACTTGAACTTTTTGAAAAAGTGCAAAGCTTTGCATAAGCCATCAATGAAAACATAGCATAAACAACAAACGAAAGCAGGCAAAGAGGGCTCGTGTCGGGTGTGCTCGACTAGCGAGTACCCAGCCGACGACTGTTGACAGGCAAATGTGGCGCAAGATACTACCAAATGGCAAGAATTTTGCCATTCTGTGCGAGTTTTGATTAGATATTATATATATATATATATATATGATATATATTATATATATATATATATATATATACATATATATCAGACATAGTTTACGGGCTTAGCTGTGGGAGTAAAGTAATGGAGAGTGATTCGTATATTCGAACATGTCTCAGCTGCAGTTTTATTCGAATTTGTCATGTGATCAACATCATTTAGATATAGTATATATAGATCAAAGTGCAGTTTCTAAGGCTCAGCATAGGCATATGCAGATATAGACTTCTCAGATATAGTAATTCCCGATTAACCTGAACAGATTGCGATTCTGATCGTGCAGATCGTCTTTAGCATCTTGTTTCGAGTGCACTAATATACCCTCTTGCTTTCAGTGGGCGAGCGGGTATATTAACATAGGTCAGTGAGGCATGAGAGCTATGCGAATAGCGAAAAAGTAAAACTCGGCCGTGGGCGAAATTCGTTGATGTTTCGCCGTTGAACCGCTAAACTTGTTGCTTGTCTATCAAGTTGTTGCTGCAGTAAAAGTGGCTGCTGCAGATGCGCCAACAGCAACAGCAACCGCTACAACAACAACAACAACAGCTAGCAGCGGCTCTTGGCTTGGCTCTCAACTGGTTTGCAAGTTCGCGGCTTTAACTTTCACATTGGGCGCACGCTTAATTGTGGGCTTTAATCTTGGTTAATTTGCTCCAGTTTTGATTTTCATTTAGTAACAAAAACGAGCAGCAACAGCAGCACGCCAAACGCTCACGAATCGCCGATTAAAGCGATGCTCGACGCCAACAGCTGCTGCTGCTGCCGTTGATGCTCGTAATGATGTTTCATGCTGTGCGGAATGGGCTCACATTTTCACAGTCTCTGAGCCACTTAGTCCCAATCTGAAACTGAGTATCTTAGTCTGATTCTTATCTTTGTCTCTCTCTTTGTCTCTGTCTCAGTCTCAGTCTCAGTCTCAGTCTCTGTCTCAATATCTGTCTCAGTCTCAGTCTCAGTCTCAGTCTCAGTCTCAGTCTCAGTCTCAGTCTCAGTCTCAGTCTCAGTCTCAGTCTCAGTCTCAGTCTCAGTCTCAGTCTCAGTCTCAGTCTCAGTCTCAGTCTCAGTCTCAGTCTCAGTCTCAGTCTCAGTCTCAGTCTCAGTCTCAGTCTCAGTCTCAGTCTCAGTCTTAGTCTCAGTCTCAGTCTCTGTCTCTGTCTCTGTCTCTGTCTCAGTCTCTGTCTCAATCTCTGTCTCAATATCTGTCTCAGTCTCAGTCTCAGTCTCTCTCTTCTGTCTTTATATCCCGATTTCCCAGATAAGATCTCTGTAATTCTCATAGTCTCTACTGAGTTCTCTCGCTACATTAAGCTCTCGTTACTTATTGAATGAATGGGAAACAACGGGTCAGTCATAATGCATAATGAAATGTGGCAATACAAAATCCCATTTTCCGCCCCATTGGGAAATCTTTATGCCTGACTGAACTATGATTCGAAATTTGCATGTGGAATCAATCTGCAATTAAGTGGCAGATTACTTAGATAGTTTAATGGCTCAATTGCATACTCTGAGCTGGTCTTATCTGGCCAGAGCTAACTCTTGTTTGATTGTTTTGGCCTTCAAGTGAGCCAAAACGAAGCCAAGTCGCGCAGTGAGCTTAACGCATTATTAAAACTCGCCACTCACGCAAACGTTTAACCTTTACACTAAATATTTCAATTAGGCTTCACGTTCGAGAGGAGTTGCAGTTGAGCAATATATATAGATATAGATATAGATATAGATATAGATATAGATATAGATATAGATATAGATATAGATATAGATATAGATATAGATATAGATATAGATATAGATATAGATATAGATATAGATATAGATATAGATATAGATATAGATATAGATATAGATATAGATATAGATATAGATATAGATATAGATATAGATATAGATATAGATATAGATATAGATATAGATATAGATATAGATATAGATATAGATATAGATATAGATATAGATATAGATATAGATATAGATATAGATATAGATATAGATATAGATATAGATATAGATATAGATATAGATATAGATATAGATATAGATATAGATATAGATATAGATATAGATATAGATATAGATATAGATATAGATATAGATATAGATATAGATATAGATATAGATATAGATATAGATATAGATATAGATATAGATATAGATATAGATATAGATATAGATATAGATATAGATATAGATATAGATATAGATATAGATATAGATATAGATATAGATATAGATATAGATATAGATATAGATATAGATATAGATATAGATATAGATATAGATATAGATATAGATATAGATATAGATATACAATATTCGCTATATCACTTATGCATCTATTTTAAGCTTGTCTTCGTTCCATCTCTCACCGCCCCCAACTCTCTCACCCACTCTCTTCATTAATACAGTTTCGTATAAAAGCCTAGATCAAAAACTTTAGAGCCATACGGCTGTTGAGGTAGGGTATTGCCTGCTACAGTTTGGCTGAACTTCGCAGCGAGTCGCTAATCATGTGAATGGGAATCGGGCTATTGGGAAATAGAGAATGACTATCATCGCCATGATGATGATGATGATGATGATAGTGATGCTGCACTAGCTGAACGATGATAACTGGTTGCTGCCATGGCTCGTGATAAACAATGATGAAACATAATGTTGCTGTTGTTGTTGTTGGCGTTGTTGTTGTTGTTATTGCAGCTGCCACATGCGATGTGGTTGACAAATGCAGCTTGCGGCATTCCCATAACCATTCCCAGACAATTGTCTCTCCTTTTAAAACGCCGCTGACAAGTGTGTGTGTGTGTGTGTGTGTGTGTGTGTGTGTGTGTGTGTGTGTTGGTGTGTGCCAGTTTCAGTTTAGGTGAAACTCGGCCACAGCACAGGCCATGTGTAGGACCATAAGCGTTTTTGGCAGCATTTAAGCCACCATCAATTTATGTTGGATCTGCATCTGTATCTTGGCTTTCGGCCGGGCCAAGCCGAGCGCAAGCAAGCAAGCCAGTGGGGAGGGGACAAGGGTAATAAATCACTCAAGAACTAGTTGCAATTTGAATTAATAATTTGCCATTACGTTTGCCAGCGGTCGGTTGGCTCTTAGTCGGTCAGTTTCACTTTTATAAAATAACAACAAAAATCACGAAAAAAAAAACAACAACAACGAATGCCGAAAAAATTCAAAATCGAAACGCGAAACAAAGCGAAAACGGAACGAGGCAACGCGAGCTTTAAATCGCATGCGCACAACGAAAATTATGCGAACCGGACGCCGCCGCGCAGAGACAGCAACTGATTCGAACCGAACCGATCCGATGATGGCTGGGCTGCAGCCTGCAGCCGAAGTTGTTTGAGCCGATGCTCAAGCCGCAGCCGACGAAGTGCCACAGTGGCGCCCTATGCCGCGCTTCGTGTGCCAAAAATAAACGCAACTCTTTCGCACAGTTTCAGGTAAGCAGTATTTATTTATATTTCTAAAATCAATTCCAATCAAATAAAAATATTCAAAAATTTAATTAAGCAAACTTCCCTGCTTAAACCATTTATAAGTCTACATTTTCGCTGCACACAAATACAACACGCGACACTGTGCGGCATCCGAAATGTGTCAAAAGCAAAAGCTACGCTTCAATGGGCGCCGTTGACGTCGCCGTCAACGCAGCAGTAGCAGCAGCAGCAGCAGCAAGTGCTGCAGGTTTTTTTTATACTTGAAGTAAAATGGGTATATTGGGTTTATTCAATATCTTTTCTATGCTAGAGACTTCAAATTTGGAATATATACTCGGGCAAGCCCTCGTCAAGATTTAGCATTGGCTAAATCTAAATATGCCTAGGGAACATTAGAGAAATCTATATCTTGTAATGTTTTGGAACAGGGCGCGCGAAAGGGTAGCTTGCAGTCGGTGTTGTTGAGAGCGCTCCACACATGTATGCGCACAGGCACACGCACACGCACACGCACGCGCGTGTGGGTGCAGTGCGAGACGAAAACTAGTGATCGGACGTCTGCGTCGGCGTCGCGACGTCGACGTCAATGTCAACATTTGCGCACTGCTTTATCGGCCGTAATTTCACTTACAGTCCACTTGAACAATGTGGCGACTGCTGCGCGGCGTCGCTGCGACCAAAGAAAAGTGACAGTGGGCCAAATGAAAGACAATCAAAACTGGGGGCTCTCAGCTACCTGGCCGAAAGTGAAGACAATACACAACAAATCAGACAACAATAGAGAAGAGCCGACAGTAATCCCCGCTTAATGACCATCAAATACCGATAAATTAAGCGTTTACAAGCCCTCTGCTGAAAGCCACGCTTATCGGCTCATCGACTAAAGAAGATCCATGAATTAGACTCTTAACACCTGGGTTAAAAGTATAAACAAAAAAATAACACAAAACTAGACAAATTTGGACTAAAAACAAAAAAGTAAATCTCGATTAAGTTTTGTTCGCTGGCAAATAAAATCGACTTCGAAAACGGTTCGATTTTCGAAAATTGTAGCTTTTCGAACTCATTGGATAATTGGAAAATAATAAAATTGTATGGCCAGAAGTGATGCTAATATATAATTGCTATATATAATATTCACAAATGTCCGATTCGATTTCGAGTTTGAAACTTTTCGAACTGGTTCGTTGTCATATAAGAAACGCGTAGTCAGGATTTTGCTGGTGTTGTTATTTTAATGGCGTGGGATAGATAATGGAATCGAATTGGGAGAATATCAACAATATATCTTGGTCAAGAACTAAGAGACGATTGAACATGTGGCAAAAACAATTAAACATAGAAACATCAGATATTTTTCATATTTTGATTGGATTTTTTCTTTTTTTTTTGGTTTTTTATCATTTTTCTGCCGAGGCTTTCGCGTGGCGTCGTTTGTTGAATGGCAAGCCAGCGTCAGTCGTCAGTCGCCAGTCGCCAGTCGTCAGTCTTCCCATTCAACTTGCGAATCCTCGCTGCTTGTGGAGGCGGAGAGGGTGAACTCAAAACTGGAGCAGGAGCTGCAGGTGTCATTGCAGGCATCACCGTTCTGTAAGGCCATCACAATCAACTCCTCGTCATCGTCAGATGCAGCTTTGGCACAATCTGGTTTGTAGATTATCTCATAGATAATATCGTCTTCGTCCTCCTCTGGTATGGTGGGCATCGCCTTCGGCATTTGCAGGCGAGTCTTAGTTAATAAACCAGAACTGCCGAAGTTAGTCTGCTTCACTATCTGTTGGAATTTATTCATCTTGCTGGACATCATCAATTTGCGCTACCTTGTGAATTTATATAATCAACTGTCTACAAAACTAAATAACTAACTGAATGAATAAATGAATTAGAAAGCATACGAGATCCCCGCTCATCGCCTGCTGCCTGAGCCGGCTGTGAAAGCAGAGGCAAGGCCAAGGCGATGCCACTGTTGAAACCTCTACGCCTATAGCCTGTGCTCAGATTCGCATTATCTTAGAGCTAAATATAATATAGAAATCGATTCACTTATGAAAGATGTACTTGCTGTTCCAATACAGAGTATATGGAATACATATAGAAATTGTAGAATAATAAATAATGTTACGAATCCAAACTGAATTTAAATATATATACAAACAAACTATAGACTATAACATTCTCAGCAATTTTCCAGTAATCCTTGGATATATATGTACAAGTTTCAGAAATATAAAACATTTTTCCATTTTTATTTTGAGATTTGTTTATTGAGATTGGGCAATCGAGCCGATGCCAGATGCCAATGTCAAATTGTTGTAGGCTACAGTAGTGTTTAGACATATTAGTAGTTAATTATAAATATCTCTGTTGTATATACATATATATATGTATATATCGACAGACGCGTCTATACACATATATATAGTACTAGGCATAGGTATCGTTAGTTGTATTGTATATAAACTGTACTTATTTATGTAGTTTCGCTTCACGAATCACACAGTTAAGTGAATAGCTAACTGCTCCTACGGACATTACAGATAATATTAAGGTCTGGATAGAGAGAGAGAGAGAGAGAGAATAATCCTTCGAGCTAGCTTACAATGCGTTTATATACCTGCACAGGTGGCTAGAGAGGAAGAGGAGGGAATTTGAATGTTTTTGATTGAATGATGCAAATACTATTTACGTATTCATATACATATGTTTATGTATATGTATATATACATTCATCCATGTATATAAATCTACTATTCACATACAACACTACATATAGATATATATATATATATATATCGTAAGATCCGATGCTACGAATCTAATTAAACATTATCCATTAAACTAGTTAATCATTTACTTTGTTTATACACATCAATATCTATATATATGCATATATATATATATATATATATATATATATATATATATATATATATATATATATACATATTTATATATAGTACGTATGCGTAGCACTCAATTATATTCATAAATTGTGCTGCAGAGCTTTGTATTGCAACTGGTTCTAAAAAAAACTTGTTTAACAACATATATATATTCATTGATTATCAGTTATCAATACATATATGTATTTGTTAAGAAATCACATTATGTATTCGTATTTAGAATTAAAATATGAACGAATATTGGATGTTTTCGTTTTGATTTTGTTTTACATCCAATTACTAGGTGTGTATGTGTGTGTGTGTGTGTGTGTGTGTGTATCAAAATTAAGGGATATCTCATGCAAGGCCATTCTTGAATTGCCTGAGTTCGGTTTCGAAATACAAAAAGTTAACAAAATCAAATTCAGATTCTTTCTCTAGTTTCTCTGCTTCAGTGTTTTCCTTTTCACTTTCTGCTTACATTTTATACTCGTTTAAATCAAAACTTAAATTTCATTATTTGTTTTTCTTTCGTGTATTACAAATACCAAACCAAGACCCGATTGCAAATATATTTTGATCCATTTTGTTGTTTTCTTCATTTGTGTGTGGAGTCTCAATTCTTGTTGGGCTCTGGCGGTGTGGGCACACGCTTGACATTCATGCTGAAGAACTTCGTCTTGACCTGTTCAATGGTATAGTCTACCTCGATGGCCGGGTAGCTAGACTTCTGGAAAAAATAAGGGAGATTAGCAACATTTCAATTACTGTAGATATTTCATTGATTTGATTTACGTTCTGGGTGATGTTTTGACCTCGCAGCAGCTGCCAGTTTTCTAGAATTTGAGCATATCGCAAATACTTCTCGAATTCGTGCAGTGTCTCATAGACATGGCACAGGCCCAAATAATCATATTCCAGCCCGGAATAGGTGCGTCCGAACAAACGTAAACCTGTCGGAGTAACGAACATTAGAAAGAGATGGCAAGAGCGAAGAGTTTTGCTCACTTATGTCAATGCTACGCAAATATAGGTCTTCAGCTTGACGGAATTTCTTCATTTGATAATTGTAGAGTGATGCGAGATGGCCTATGGATAGGCCCACCTCGTAGTCATACGGGCCGAGCAGATCGGTTTTAATCTTAATGGCCTTTTGATGCATACGCTCCGCCTCCTCGAAGCGATTCATGGTCTGATATAGCCGCCCCAGATTTCCATAGTGTTTGGCCGTCTGCACATTCACCTCGCCGAACACCTCCAGCGACAGTTGCAGCGCGAAATTGTGCAACTCCTCCGACTGCAGCAGCAGCCCCTCCTCATCCATGCCATCGGCAATTTTGTCCAACGCTATCTCCTCCAGCAGCAGCGCCTTCACACGCTTGGCGGAGGCCAACATCAAATGATTGCTAGGCACTAGTTTCTTCATGATGTTAACCGCCTCATCGACGTGCTCCTGGGCACAGCTAAAGTCCCCTGTGCTATACTCATGGACATAGTAGGCATACGATAGATCCTCATGGGCAATCGCCACATGGAAGTTCATATTGCCAAAGATGCCGCGACGGACGGCCAGCGCCTCCTTGTAAATGTTGACCGATTGGAACACCGAATCCACATTCAGCAAAAAGAAACCATAATCCAGCAGGGCATCGCCATATTTCTGATGATTGGGCCCAAAGTGTTCACTGAACAGAGAGGCGGGAGATAGTGAGTTGTGAAAACGAGCGAGACGGCAAGAGATTCTCGATTCATTTCAGTTTCACTTACCGAGCACGACGCACCGCCTGACAGATGAGTAAATTGGCCCGTGCAAAGTCGCGCTTCACCACGCATGCTTTGGCCGCTTGTCGCAGCACATCGATCGCAACGCTGCAAAACGAATTTGATTGAATGAAATCAGCAAAAGTCTGGCAAAAGTCTCTCGACATATATGCATATGTATATATATATATATATATATATACTTACCGTGTGGGCGCTGACGCTTCTAAATGGCGCATGGCCTGCACGCTCCACATGTGACTGTTGTTGTACTCGTTGCGGGCAAAGTACATTGACGAGATTTGAGTATAGGCCATGGCGATTAGAGGCGATGGCACCAGGTCTGACAGCGAGCCGTTTATCTTCATCATTTCGCCGAATGTCTTCTGGGCGAGCTTGAAGTTGCAATGTGACGATTCCGCGTAGAGCAGTCTGCAAGAGATGCAAACAATTTGAGTATCAATTTGTGGCGCGAATTATGATTCGAGTGCTTACCGCTGCAGGCAATCGAGACGTGTGATTAGATCATCCTGGAACGTTTGCATGCGCTTCAGTCTTTCATTGAGGCAGGAGAGCACCGCAATGCTCTCCTGCATCCAGCCAGCCTCGGACAGAAAGCTGCCCAAGCGCAAGCCCAAATCGATGGCCATGATATCGTCCTCGGGCAGTGCGTCCATGGGCAAGGCTTTAGCTGTTCCCGCCGCATCTGGGGCTGGTTTCTCTCTAGGCGTCATGTGATTTAGGCAACTGGCTGCAACGACTATTATGTCCATTGTGGCAGTGGATTCGGCTTCAGTTGCAGCAACAGAAACAGCTCCGGCTGGCTCAGCATCATCCAGTTCTTCCTCTTCTGTGTCCAGCTTCGGCAGCGAATAGCGGCCCACATAGCCATCGCTGAGGCGACGCGGCAGCGCCTTGTTGCTGGCCATCAATGCGGCCACAATGCGCAGCAGCTTGTAGCGGGCCGATGTGTAGCGAACCAGTCGACGGAATACATCCAGATTAGATAGTTCCTCCAATAATGTGTCCTTAAGCTCTGCTCGTTGGGACATCTACAAAGAATAAGCCAAACAAAAATTAATCAATTTGAGCCATGACTAGAAAGAGCTTTGAGCTTAATTTTCCTTACTTCAGTTCAGTATGCTCTGCATAAGCTTTAAGCTCAGCGCACTTAAATGCATGTGAAATACCTTTAAGATCAAGGAACTGTCTCGAAGTAAGCTTAAGTGCATACTAAAGCTTAAAGCTCCTGCTTCTTACTATCATAACTGTATTGACTTACATATTAAAGCTCTTGCTATCTAAATTATATGCTGTAAATAATCTCAAGTTGCTCGTACGTTGCTTGAATTAAAGCTTAAGCTCTTGTTTTATATTATTTTAAATGATGACTAAAATAAAGATGAAAGCTCTTTCTATTTTTAAGTCGCATCTCATACAGATCACACTTAAAGCTCAGAGCGCTTTCCAAAGCTTCGCTTTATTATAAATAGCTTAATTACTACCTAATGCTTGTGAAAACCAACAATTATGTTATATATGGCAAAATTTCTCCATGCTTTTGCTTGCTGTAACATAATTGGATATATGTATAAGTATTTAGGCTTTCTAAATCATGGCACGCAAGAATTTTATTTGGATTTCTTGGAAACTGAAATCCAATCCACTCCCTACGAAAGTTCCCATTGCATGAGCCCGCAGCTGGCTGTATCATGATCATGATAATGATCCGAAACTTATGTTGATAACTAATTGTAACGTAATTGAGCAATAATGTAATAGAGCCCTAACAACAAAACAGAAACGCAATACCAAGAATATTGGCCAAATCCAGAATGGTATTCATGTCAGCTTATTGATTTACAAGAGCTTTCTGTTTATGAAAACAATCAGCAAGCTTTATTAAACTGTTTGTGTGCGAGTCAACAGTGCGAGTAAAAGAGTAGGGGAGAAGTAAGGGCAAGAGACTGTAATTAGCACCTAAAAACAGACATAGTGTGTAGAACAGACCATCTTCAATTAGACACACGTGGCACGAGGAGCATTATACAACACTGGCCGCGGACGCAACTATCACTGAGCAGCCATGTTGTATCTTGGAGTTCAATGGCTGCCGCCTTAGCTGGGAAGGATGAACGTTAAACGTAAGGCCACACCGACAAAGCGAATGCGCTATTTTTAGCCAACAAAAACAACAACAACAACAACAATCAACTGATGTCGCTACTCATAATTTATATTGTAATTGCAGCGAGCTCTTATGACAAGCAATTTCTCATCTGAGTGTATTAGTGTGTCTGTGTGTGTGTGTGTCGTGGCATGTGAGCAATGCCGAAGTTTACATGCCCTAACGCAGCGCAAATGTTGTTTAAATTAAGATATAGTGTATAAACAACAGTTTATTAAAGATATCATATCGCACAGCTATGTCAATGATATCTACTGCCATGTGGTTTTAGACATGATTTACATGCAAACACACACACACGCACACACACTAATACACACACGTCAGCTGTGCGTATTATTAACCAGAAGCTTCTACACGTAAACATAAACAGTGGAAGCTTGTCGAGCTTTTGCTGTAGGTGTTTAGCTAATTGTAAATCAAAACAAAACAAACTGCGCAAATTGTTGTCCTGTTAGTTGAAAATACATACATACATACATATGTATATGCTAACTGTAAACAGTATCTTATTTTGTCCTGCTATGAAGCAACATAACAAAAGCAACGCGAAAATGCCGTAACAGCGCGCTCTCCATGAGCGACGCACGCACGCATTCAAGGGCAAATGCACACACACGCACACACACACACACGCAGCGCTGGGCTTTGCTATTCACAGCCGTTGCTCTGCGTGTTCCCTTGGCTTAAGCCAACGATAACGAGCGAGAAAGAGAGAAAGAAAGACTTACCAGCTCGTAGACATCGATCAGCAGATTGTGCGGCAGCTCGGGCAACTTGCTGATGCGGTCCAGCGTCGTCACTTTGCAGTTCAGGCCGTTGACAACGGCCATCAATGACAGTTCGTATAGGGGATCGGGGCTGTTGTTGTTGTTCTGCCCGGAGGCCGATGACATCAAAGCCAATAGCTGCTGTTGTGCAGCCATTTTGCTTGATTCTTTTTCCTCTTCTTGTTATTTATTGTTGATATGATGTCTGTTGTCTCTTGTTTGTGTGTGTGTGTGTTTTAATAGTGGATTCTTGTTTTGTTGTTGTTTATGTAGTTCACTTTGATGACTTCAATTTGCAATAATACAAACAATCAAAAGAACAAACAAAAAAACCCGCGAGTTGCAGCTCACTGTTTAAACCTATACGAAAAGCGCGCAAAAAATAATATACATAAATGTTATGGAACAAAAATCTAATAAAACATTATGCTCTTAGCCCACGTGCCCGTCGTCAGCGAAAATATGAGTATGTATGTAACTATGAATGGCTTGCAATGTTAAAATTAACAGAGCAGCAGCAGCAGCAACAACAACAACAACAACAACAACAACAACAACACTACCAATTGCCAAACAATCACAAATAACAGCAAGTGTCACTTGCGCCAACTTCACTTTCTTTTAAGACGTTCTTCGTTTTTCCTTTCCTTTTATTTTTGTTGTTGCCCAGCGCTCAGCAGCTGCGAGCAATTTCACTGCTGCTGAGACGAGTTGCTCTTTGTTACACGCTCACACACTCATACTCGCATACACACACACACACACGCACGTAGACGCACACGCGCACGTACACGCACAGCAGCGCAGCAAGTCCAAAAAACTTGCTGAATTTGATTTGTTTTCGTGTTTTTTTTTTTTTTTCAATATTTGTGCACTTACACAATATTGTGTGCATTTAATTGCGTTCGTTACATGTGCCCAAAATTCGGTCGCGTTACTACCCGTTTTCTGCACGTCTTGTATCGTTCGCAACTATTCAATTGAACTTCTTGTTTTATGCTTCGATTTTGTGCCAAAAAAATATAAAAAAAAACTTTATTATTTGACTTGGGTATGACAGCAGCGACATCAGCGACACCAACGACATCAGCAATCGCCAACTTACCAAAACTGTCAATTTATCGATTGGTTTGGCACACTCACAAGAGAGCTGGACCCATTTTGTGCGTTAACATGCGCATTTTTGCGTTAACAGCCTGATAACGGCCGAATCGAAAATTTAAATTTCGATAGCATTGTGTTTAGTTTGTTTTGGTCTTTTGAATTGAATACTGTTATGCAAGTCACATTATTTATTTATATACTTAAGAATTTAGAGCTTTTTGCTAAATATTTTGGATATACTGGGGGAGTAGAATTAATTGAAACAGCCTAAGCCTCATCGCTAGGCAATCTCTCCATCTATGTATTTGAGTTTAAATTGTGCATTCTAAATATTAGGCGTTTGTTGGTCTGCTTTCCCGAACTGCCCAGATTGCCAGATTGCCAGATTGCCAGATTGCCTGATTGCCTGATTGCCTGGCCGCATTGTTCGCTTGCGGTTTGGCTGACTCAGAACAGGTCAAATGAATCGTCTTCAGCCTCGACGATCCCAAAATCGTTGGTGCTGCCAAACATCCACCAATGGCGCAATATGTTACGAATGAGCAGGAAGCGAGTCGTCACAAATTCAAAGAAATGAAAAAATAGAGCGCTGGACGTGAGCAGCGCACAGGATGCGACAAACACCTCCTGTACCGTTAGCTGCTCGGTGCTGCCCTGATTCAAATTATCCATGCAATGTAGCACCTGTACACAAGTAAAGAATCGCAGGTAAGCCTCGATCGTTCCCACAACCAATTGGCGTCCAATTAGATGCCATTGTCTGCACTCGCTCACCTGCTGCAGTATGACATGGGCGAGCGGCATTAGCGAGGCACTGAACAGCACGTGCTTCACAATCATGCCACAGCAGCGACCGCAGCAGAACGCGCGCATCATTTGCTTAAGGCTCGCCCGATCCGCGGTAATATTGAATGGTGTGTTACAGATCTCGCATCGATTATCGTGGCGATGCATGATCCAGCGTTTCAAGCACTTCATATGTATGTAGCCCTGTAGTTGCGAAGGACGGCGAGTAGTTAAAAACAAAGGTGCAAAAGCGTGCTGAGAGCAACATCAAAATTTCCTATTCCTGCTGCCCCTGCTCTTTGCCGCCATTCTCTCTCTCTCTCTCTCTCTCTGTATCTCTTTCCGTCCCTCTTCACTCTCATTTCGCTGCCTCCTCTTCCTCTTTCTCATACCTCTCCTTTATTTTTAATTCTCTTTCTCTCTATCTCTCTCTTTCTCTTTCTCTTTCTCTCTCTCTCTCTCTCTCTTTCTCTTTCTCTCTCTCTCTCTCTCTCTCTCTCTCTCTCTCTCTCTCTCTGTCTATTCTACTCCTCATTTGTCCTTACCAGCTCTCTCTGCGTCACTTCGTTACCGTCTGTCCTTCTCCTTTCCCTACATCCTGTCTTCTCTCTTCTTGCATTATCCCACACTCCCATTCCCCCATCTGTATGCTTCTTCTTTTTGCTTATCTCTACCCTCTCATTTCGTTGCCTCTTCCTTCTCATCTTCTTACTTCTCTGCCTTCTAAATTATTCCTTCTACATTTCTTTATCCATCTTCCTTTTCCCTATTTTATCCACCTTTTATCTTCTTCCTCTTTGCTTAGTCCTTTTTTCACCTATCATCATTCCGCTTTCCCCTACTTAACCCTTTCTTCCACCTCTCCATCTCACTGTCAGTCTCTCTCTCTCTCTCTCTCTCTCGCTGTTGCTCTCGCTCTCTCTTCCTCTTTCTCTCTTCCTTTCACACTTACCACGCTTCCTTTGCATTTACATGGACAATTGATGATCTCCATGTCGCTGCGGTTGAAGCGACAGATGCGACACGAATTGCCGAATTCATTTGCCGAATGGACGCTTTCTTGGATGGCTTGCGCCGGCCCAGATCCTGCTGGCAGCACGACGCCCAGCTGCGTGGCCCCACGGCCACCGCCGCTACCATCGACTCCACCTCCAACACCACCACCACCACCACCACCACCGGCTGAGCCGCTGGCAGCGGCACAAGTGCCGTCCGTCTCAATCACTCCCGATGGCCTCGTCTCAACCGAGGACACGTTCAATGCTTGGGGCGAGGCAGCGCTAGCCACAACGCTATTCAAAAGCTGCAAAGCAGTTGCCTCAGATAGCGGCGATTGCTGCTGCTGCTGCTGCTGCTGCTCCTCGTGCTGCAACTGCTGCTGCTCCTGCTGCTCCTCGTGCTGCTGTGCCATGTCTGGCCCCCGTCAATAAATGCGCAAGACACCGCTGCTCTTCGCAGTCACCCTGGTTGGGGTTAGGCAATCGCGTTTGTCGTGTGGGCTTGGTGTGGGTTTATGAAAAGACTTTATGCGCGCGTAACGAACTAAATTTTAATGCACGAATTTCACACTTAATTTTGTTTGGACATTTTACACAAAACTTAACGTTCGACTTTCACAGCGTGTCTGGCTCTCGATTCGATAACCCTCGCTCGTTCATTCAATCTGACAGCTAGCCTCAGGCCAACTGTTCCTTGGGTCTGAATCTGAATGGGAAAATTTCTGTAATTTTTATTTTTTTTTTTTTTTCATTTTGCATCTGAAATTTTACTTCCTTTACCTAAATGTTTAGGCATTTTATCATTATAACTAGGATAGGCGTTGTTCCTTGGGTCTGTATCTGAATTTCCTTTTCTTTTTCATTTTGCATCTGAAATTTTACTTCCTTTACCTAAATGTTTAGGCATTTTATCATTATAACTAGGATAGGCGTTGTTCCTTGGGTCTGTATCTGAATTTCCTTTTCTTTTTCATTTTACATCTGAAATTTTACTTCCTTTACCTAAATGCTTAGGCATTTCATCATTATAACTAGGATAAGCGTTGTTCCTTGGGTCTGTATCTGAATTTCCTTTTCTTTTTCATTTTACATCTGAAATTTTACTTCCTTTACCTAAATGCTTAGGCATTTCATCATTATAACTAGGATAAGCGTTGTTCCTTGGGTCATTTTCCATCTGAATGAAATCTGAAATCTCAGTTTATAGTAGATTTCGATATTAGCTTTATTTTTTTCATCTAATTTGAATCTGAAACATTACTTCCTTTACCGAAGTTTGTCGGTAAGTTTTCATTATACCCTCAATAATTATGCGAACTTTTCAACATAACCTCAATAATTTGACTTTGTATTTGTTATACACAGGCCTTACCTAATCTAATTTCAATAATTCAGGTATGACTAGCGCTATGCTAATAATAACTATGCGACTTTTTAAACATAACCTCAATAGTAGTCCTAGTAATACTGTACTTTTTTTGACAAAGCTCAATAATCTGTGTAGTTATTTACCATAATCTCAAGAATTTGGCATGTCGTTTGCAATATCATTAATAAATTATCAACTCTTTAACCACATCACAAATTATTCCCCATAACCTCACTAATTATACTTGTTATTCAGCATAATTGCACTAATCAGCCATGTTTCTCATGGTATTTATAAATATATGTTGGTTATCGTCTCATTTACTCATTCTATCCACACAAAACGTTGTTTACCACAAAGCTCACAATCTCACTTATCGAGCAAATTATTTACAAACATATCTGACTAATTGCATATATGTTATTGATATAGTCATTCCATTCGCTATAACCTCACTAATAGGTAAAATTGCTGGACAAAGTGAGGTTAAGTTAAAGAATTTGAACTAATTTTTTCTTCTGCTATTTTTCTTCAACTTCTACCTCGTTTTCTTATGTCCCATCTGCTTTTCTTACTATCCTTCTCCCTCCCTCACCCACATTTCCCTCCTTCCCTCCATCATTGCAGATCAAAAAATAAAACATTTTTTTTTAAAATTGTTTATTCTTGTTCTTTTTGTTGTTGTTGTTCAATGTTAATATTAGCTGTAGATACAGTTGATATAAATTATATATTTATGTTGATATCGCTTGCCGCTGCTGCGAGTTAGTATGTGGTTCGAAAGGTTTCTACGCTCGCCTGAGATTTCGGGTTGGTAGTACTTGAAAATGGGGTTTTACATCAATATTAATCCAATGAAAAAAATTAATTTTACAAGTTTTCTCGTACAGTTCAGCGGGTGTTAGTATCCGGCATATTTTTCTTCATTTTCCTCTTTTTTTTATATAATTAATATTATGACAAAAAAAATTCAACAATTATTGCATAAGTTTTGTTTGAAAGTTTTCAATAACAAATAATAATAATAATTATAATAATAATAATAATAGTATAATCAAAAATTCAATGAAAAAAAAAAATGAAAAAGTTAAAAGCAAAAAAAAACACAAAAAACGTACAAATGTCCTTTTGCTGCTGTTCAATGCGACGAGCCTGCCATTTGTGTTAATATATATGTATAGATAGGGGTATTATTGTTATTATATATATATGTATATATATATAGGATGCGAAATGCCAAATAAATGTTGTTTACAATAAATCAAATTTGCATTTGCTTTTGCTTCTGTTTTGGGTTAAATTGTGGCTTAAAATTTAATGAATAGTTGGTTTGCCCTTTAGCTGTTGATGTTGCTGTTGATGTTGTTACTGTTGCTTGTTGGTTTTACTGGCAGTTGCGAAAGCGACGATAGATGCTCTGCACATAGACAAAGACACACTTCCAGTCGGGTCGACTCATCTCAACCATATCTTCCACATCCAGCAGAGGCGCAATGCCAGCTTTTTCGCTGTAAACAGATGCCGATAAACATATCGATAACAATTAACAGAGGTCCAGGCAGAGCTGTAAAGTTAACACTTACTCGGCAACGCTAAAGGCCAGCTCAAAGTTGTGTTTGCGAGTTTGTTTGGTTAGTTGACTGTAATCAAATGCATCTGGCAAGAAATGATGTATCAGCGCACAAAAGGCCAAGCCGTCGGACCAGCTCGAGCTAAAGTTGCTTATTTGGACGTTCTGTGAAAATAAATATCAATCATGTTAGAAATGCGATATGCTTTTATTTGGATTTCTAGCTAGGTCAGGCAGAGCAGCTTTTATTTGTTTGTTTGTTTTTTTCTTTTCTTTTTTTCATTATTATTATTATCAGCAGCAGCAGCAGCAGCAATTAAGCAAATAGTTGTTGTAAGCTCCAGCCCCAAAAAGCAGCAACGACAACGACAACAACAACAACGGCAACAATTAATTTAAATAATAATAATACTATAAGCGGGTGTAACGGCAGCAACGATTACAGTTACTTTTAATGTCAAGGAGTCAAGCGTTGCGCCTCTGCTTTTTGAACGCTGCTTCCTCTTTCACTTCATATTCGCGGCGTTTACAGCTTGTCTATGTGTACTCGTCTGTGTATGTATGTGTGTGTGTGTGTGTGTGTGTGTGTGTATGCGAGTGTATCATAGATGAGTGGCGCTCAGCAGCTCGGCCAGCGTTTAAGCATTGTTTAGTTTTGGAATTTGCGCATTTCTTGTATCTAGTTTTTTTTCTGGTTGTTTCTTTTTGGTATTTTTTAGGTTATTTGATTTAGCGATTAGCGATTTTGTGTTAAACATTATTTGCAAAATAAATCTAAATGAAAACGAACGGCAATAAATAACATAAACAAATAAAAAAACAAAAAAAATCAAGATGCAAAAAAAAAAAGAAATAAGAACATACGAAAAGGTAACAAATATAACGAACTATTTTTAATGGCTGTGGCTTTGCGTTTGCGTTTGGCTGTTTTTAACTTATTTTTGATTAAATTTTATTTTTTGTGGTATTTTTTTTTTTTTTTTTCATTTAGGTTTTGGATACCTCATATTCCTGCGTTTTGTGCTGACACCACTGCAGAAGTTGATCCTTGACAGTGGCGGCGCGCGCATTTAATGCCGGATCGGTAAATTTGAATAACGGTTGTGCTGAACCGCCTGGGGTCGTGGGTGTGCTTGTTGTTGGAGATGATCTGAACAAATGAGTCAAGGTTGGAGAAGGGGGGCAGACGTTTTAGCGAAACTCACACAATTTGTTTACAATTTTAATTTTTATTTAATTTTTAACGGTTTTTTTATATTGTATTTTTGGGGGGGTGTTCGAATTGTTTAGCTCGTGAGTGTATGTATGTGTGGTGTGTCAGTGTGCGTGTGTGTTTTGGATAGGATTTTTTCGGTTAGCAGGAAATTACAAATTATTAATATTACTCAGCTATTACAAAATAACGGTACTTAATTGTGTGTGTGTGTGTGTCTATATATATATATATTTGGAGTTACGACAGGTGCATAAGATAGTGCAACATAGGGAGACAGAGAGAGAGAGAGAGAGAGAGAGAGAGAGAGAGAGAGAGAGAGAGAGAGAGAGAGACAAACGTAGTAAGGTGCTGCGTGCGCAAGCCCAATAGGCTAGAGCAAGACAGCAAGACATACATATACACACATACACACATATATACATACATATACGTATGCATGTGTTTGCCGCAACAATTTACAATTCACCTACAAAAGTAAACCTAGACACAAAGTGACATTTAAATGCCGTTAACCAACACCAGAAAATGGGCATAAATATATAAGGTGAAACTAGTGAGTGAGTGTGTGAATACGTATGTGTGTGTGTGTGAGTGTGTCTGTCTGTGTGTGCGTATTGCAATCCTTCACCAACTATGTATGGGTGTGTGCAAAAGAAATGCAAACCAAATGTTAAGTTAACATTCGCAAACAGTGTTGGCTAACGAATATCAAATTGTCTTCTCAGATTGTCGTTTGCATTTCTCTTACAATTTGTTTATGTTTATATGTATGTGTGTGTTTTTTACATTCAATTTATATTTGCAAATGTTTAGCTTACTTTTGAGCCTGCTGCTGCTGGGCAGCTTTATCGAGCTGCTTGAATTTGGCCAGCGGCGAAATGTTCTTGTTGTTGGCAGCGCTGCCGCTCACAGTGCGTGTGGTAACTGAAAGTGGAGTTTGTTTTTGGGCAAATTTAGTACATTTTGTGCTCGCTATCGATATACCGCGTACCTTTTGTTGTTGTTGTGGTGACAATCGCGCCGCCATCTTTTGACTTCGTCTCGGTGCGTTCGCTGGTCGTTGAGCTTTGTTGCTTGTGTTGTGCTGCGTGGCGAAAGGTGTTTGTTTGTTTGTTTGAGTGGCAAATTGAGAAATAGAAGAACAGATAATTACAACAATTAGTCAATGGGCATGCACACACAATAAATACAAATCAACAGCAATTAAGTGGGTTAAAAAAAAAAGTTATTGAAAAAATCGTTGAAGGGGAAAAAATAGTGTTAGAAAGTTTAATAATATTATTTAAATACTTTTTACATATTATAAACTACTTGGACTTATTTATTGTTTGTATCTTGACTAGTCTAAGAGCAGGCAACAATATATATGCGACACACACGGAACGAAACGAAACGAAACGAAACGAAACACGTTGAAAATATGCAAAAAGTTTCAACATTTGTCAATTTTTTTTTATGTTTTTAGTCAGCGGCTATACAAAGTAGAGTAAAAATAAATATATATTGGCATTAGAACTCTTGCAGCAAAGAAACACGCGTACAAGCGGCTGTTCCATGCCGCGCGTTCCCATTAGAACAACAATAATTATACACACGCAAAAACAGAATGGAAACGAAACGGAAAATGATTCGTGGCCGTTGGCGATTTGGTGGTTGGTGTCTGTTGGTGGAGTCGCTGGTGGTGCTGCGGCTGCTGGTGGTGCTGCTGTTTGCTTGCAGCACTCTCAAAACTCAATAAACTTAAAGACTACGACATGCAAAATACTCTTTATATACAAGAAATACAAAAGAAAGAACCAACATGCGAGTAAACAAATGGAATGGAACACAAATATATCTAGAGCCAGCACAGCTAATCAAAAAAAAAAACTTTTAGATATATTTATGATGGATGAAGTGATAACGCTAAAGGTGGGTGGACGGGTATAAAATATATATATACAAAGAAAGACTAAATGAGAGAGAGAGAGAGAGAGAGAGAGTGGAGGAACAACATGGGATTTTGTGTGTGTGTGTGTGTGTGTGTGTAGATATGTGTATATGTGAGCAATAATGTATTTTTTTTATAACCAACCAGCCAACGGAACGAAACGTAACGGAATGAAACGGAAATAAAACGTTTAAAGCGCTAGCTAACTTTTGTACAGTTGTGTATGCTTTAGGAGTAGGGCTAAAGGGGCAGGCAAAAAGTATATATATGTATATATATATATATATATATATATATATATATATATATATATATATATATATATATATATATATATATATATATATATATATATATATATATATATATATATATATATATATATATATATACCACTATGTATGCAGTTAGGCTGGGCGAAATGTAGCAAAAATGGTAGTACATGGAACGCGCTGGTAAAAGGAACAACGGCAACAACAACAAGGTGGCAACGCTGTACAGTTGATGTTTGAATTTGTTTTTTTTTTTTTTTGATCACTCACAAATCGTAACGCTTGAAATTTGTCGTCGGCGTAGTAGTGCGGCTTCATATATATACATACATATATATAGATATAAATATATATATGTATATATATATATTTGATATCGATGTGTTATCGATACATTTTGTTGTTTTCAGTTGTTGGGCAGCTAGGCTAAGGGCTTCGACTATGTGTGTGTTGGTGTTGGTGTGTGTAGGTGTGTGATGATAAGCAAAAGAAAAACCCCTGATGTGGTCCCTCCAGCTAACTCAACAGACTCGTCGCAAATATGGAAACGAAATGGAATTGAAACATGACTAGAAATGGGCTGGGCTTGGTACGTTTTCCACTTCAAAATTGTAAATATCCCTAAGCCTACGCTCATGAACAGTTATCGATAAATGTTAATCAGTACAGTTACAGTCCGACTTGCTCTGTGCGTGTGTGTGTGTGTGTGTGAGTGCGAGTGTGTGTGTGTGTGTGTGTGCGTGTGTGTCGTTTGTTGTGTCCAGTTGCGTCTCGCTGGGTGGCTCAAACTGGAATGGCTGCTGTCTGTGTCTGTGTGTCAATTAAGTTATCGAGTTATCGATAAGTGTATCGATCATGGAGTATACGTAGGCATTAGGCGCCCAGCATTAGCTGCTCGAATGCATCCTCCACATTGCTCTCATCCAGCAAATTGAGATGCGCTATGTGCGGCATTGTGGCGCTGCGACTCAGGCCAATGGGACCGACAGCACCACCAGAGATCGCCGCACCACCACGCATCATATTGAGAGACAGACCCAAGCCAGCCGTGGAGACATTACCATTCGAGCTGGAATTGAGTGAGCTAAGCGACTTGCGAGCCGCTGAGAGTTTTTCGCTCGTTTTCGTTCGATTTATGGCGGATTTGCGCTGCACGGTGGTTGCTGTTGTCGTTGTGCGCAACTCCTCCAGCTGCGGTGACTTTTGGCCGGAGAAGTAAGCGGCGACGGTGCGCTGCTTTTCGCCCAGCTGCTCCTTGTTGATGCCCGCCTCGTAGAGCTTCGGCACGGACAGCGAATGCCCGGATTTGGTGCGGCGCAGCTCGCCTGCCGACGTGGGCAACTGTTGCTGCTGCTGCGGCGGCAACTGTTGCTGCTGCTGCTGCTGCTGGCAGATTTGATGCCAGGAATCACATTTGCTGAGACGATTCAAGCGGGAGCCGCCATTAAACTGCTGCTGCTGATGGATCTCCTCCTCCTGCGTGCGCCGATTCAGCGAGCTGAACGCGCTCACATTGTTGAAGACAATATTCCGTGGGATTTGGTCCTCGGCCGTGGGCTCTACTGCTGCTGCTGCTGCTGTGGGCTGCGGTGTTGCCGGCGTTTCCACAATCACGGGCCTGCTGGTCGCCAGCTGGTGTTGCTGCGGCTGCTGCTGCTGCTGTGCCAAGTAGCCGCTGCTGGTGGTGCTGCTGATGTGACTGATGTGGCTGGTGCTGCTGCTCATGCGCTTGTTCAGCTGCGGACTCTGGTAGGCATTGGGCACGTAGTGGTGTCGCTGTGGTGGCCCGAACTTCTTCAAGAGCGGCGCATTCTCCTTGGGCAACGAGGACTTAACAATGTCCGGCGTATCCGCCGGCGCCGATGACTTGTACTCCAGCACGTTGCCCAGGCTCTTGCGACGCAGCTCCAGCAACTGTTGCTGCTGCTGCTGCAGCTGCTGTTGCTCCCGCAGCAACTGTTGCTGCTGTGTGGTGCTGCTCTGATAGCTCGACTCGCTGATCGTATGGCTGCGCACGCTCAGGCGCGGACGAGCCTGTGGCTGTGGCGGTGGCTGTGTCGGTAGTTGAGTCGGTGGTTGAGGCTGCGGCTGCGGCTGCGGCTGCGGCTGTGGCTGTGGCTGTGGCTTGGGCGCCAGCTGCGGCTTGGTGCTGCGATCGACGGGCGGCGGTGGTGCGTGCATGGGATTCGCTGTCCAGCTGGTCAGCGGCGAGGTGAGCGACAGATTGCTGCTGGCCGTCGAGTGCTCGGAGGTGCGCCGGGAGCGTCTCAGGCTGACGCTGGACTCCTGCTCATCGGCCGAGTCCTCCAGTGGATAGGTGACCACGTAGCTCGTTTGCGTCTCGCCCATGTAGCTGGGCTGCGGCTGTGGCGCTGGTGGTGCGGCCTTGGCATACTGTGGCTGGCGGTTTGACTCGTAGCTGTTGAGCTGTGGGAAGAGTGGCTCGACCAGTGGCGCTTGGTACATCCGTCCGTCCGGCGACAGGCAGCCAGGCGGCCTGCTGGGCGAACTGGGCGCGCTCAGTGGCTGCACCGCCGGCGGTGCACGTGCGCTGCTTGACTTGACGTGACTCGATGCCGCAGTCGGAGCCGCAGTCGGAGCCGGAGCTGGCGCACCACCCAGCTGCTTCATCGTATACAGCAGAGATTTGGCGGCACGCGAGTTCCGGCCGTAGACCTCGTCGTCGCTGACGTGGGCGGTGCGGCGGCCGGCCACTGTGACCGCCGTTTGGCTGCGAGGCTTGCGCATCACCTTGATCTCGGCGCGATACTCGTGCATATTGTGATCCGAGTCCAGGTCGAGATCGTCGTCCGTATTGTCCGTCATGGCGGGCGCCGTGAGGCAGCTGGTGGGGCTATCGACGGGGCTGGCGTAGTCGAAGCGCGTGGGCAAATAGGTGGGATTCGCGTTGGTCAGCACGAGTGGTGCGGCCAGTGGGTTGGTCAGTGGCTCCATCGCGCTGCTCAAACAGGGCTGACTGCGGTAATTGGCCAGATTCGTGGCGGTGCGTCGCACGGGCGCGTAATCCGCGTAGCTAAACGAAATGTTCGTCGGTGGTGGCGGTGGTGCCGCATTCGCAGCACTCACAGCTGTTGCTGTTCGGCTCGCATACATAGCCAGCTCCGGCTGCATGGCATTGGGCAGCGAGGGTCGCTTCTTGAACTCACTGAGCGTTGCGGGCGGCCCCTTCGCACGCAGCGAGTTGTGACGCTGCACAAAGACGCTCGGCGGTGGCTGCTGCTGCTGCTGCTGTTGCTGTTGCTGTTCGAGTTGGTCGCGCAGCGAACGTTCCTCAAAGTGGTGCGCCTTGCGCTTGAAGTCGCTGTTGTCCACGCGCGGCTTGGCCAGCCAGGGCAGTCCAATGGGCGAGGTGGAGGCGGGCGAGGGCGTGTTGCTGTAGCTGGGGCGTGGCTGCAAGTGTTGCTGCTGCGTGCCTTTGCCAGCAGCAACTGTTGCCGCGGGCTGCCAGCTGCTCGGCTTCTGCGCTATGGGCTTGTAGATATTGGCAGCGGGCGGCTGGCCCTGATCAATGGGTCGAAACACGGACTGCGGCGCGTGTATGAACTGATTCAGCGGCGTCTCAGCAGCAACTGTTGCTGCTTGTTGCTGCTGCTGCTGCTGTTGCTGCTGTTGCTGTTGCTCACGCTCTCGATCACGTTCACGCTCCCTTTGCTGCTGCATGCGCAGCTCCATTTCCTGGCGCCGCTGCCGCTCGAGCTGCTCCTGCTGCAGTCGCTGGCGCTCGAGTTGCTGCTGTCGCTCGAGCTGCTGCCGCTGCTGCTGCTGCTCGTAAAACTCACGCTCGAGCCGCGCGCGCTGCTCACGCTCATAGCGCGCCTCTTGCTCCAGCCGCAGCTGACGTTCCAGCTCATGGCGACGCTGACGCTCCAGCAGCAACTGTTGCTGCTGCTGCTGCTGCAGCTGTTGTTGCTGCTGTTGCTGCTGCTGCTGCTGCTGCTGCAACTGTTGCTGATGATGATGATTGGGCGGCTGCGGGGGCTTGCCCTTGGTGGCCGTTGCCGCGACGCCCGTCTCGAACGTGTGCTTGATGTTGCCGAACTTGTGCGTCCAGTTGGAGACGGACCGGGCGCCCGCCCAGCCCAGGCCGCCCTGGTGGCTCTGCTTGTTGATGAAGGCCAGGAACTTGTGATCGTTCTCGGTCTTCGGCTCGAACGGCGGCACCACGTGCTGCACGCGTCGCTTCACGCTCACCTGCACTGCGCGCTTCAGGCCCGGCTGGTGCGGCTGCTGCAGCTGCTGTTGCTGCTGCTCCAGCTCCGAGTCGCTGTCGCCATCGTAGCCCATCTTCAGCTTGGGTATGTCGATGGTATTGGCGCGCTTCATCAACTGTTTCTTGCTGCTCCCGTTGCTGCTGCTGCTGTTGCCGCTGAAGCGTGGCTGCGCGGCCTCTGTCGCCGCGTAGCTGGCAAAGCTGACGCCATAGTCGCCCGAGAGTGGACGTCGATTGCCACTGGCAGAGCCGTTCCCATTCCCATTCCCATTCCCATTCCCATTGGCATTGCCCGGCCTCAGCTGCGCCTTGGGCACAAACTGATTCGGCCTGTAGAGCTGAGTGCTGGGCGCCCCGACTATGGCGCTCGAGCTGGCATTGCGCTCCAGCGGCAGCTGCTGACTGACGAGGGGCGCCGGTCGCTGCTGCTGCTGCTCCAGCAGCAACATATCCTCCATGTAGCGCCTGGCATCGGCCAGCTCCTCCCGACTGACGCCCACCGTGTGCCGATTGTTGCGCTGCCGCCGCTTGGCGAAGCGCTGCCTGCCCGCCGCCTGCTGCTGCTGCTGCTCCTCGGCATCCGCCTGGTCCGCCGCGTCCATGGTCTCCAAGGCGTTGTCGCTGGAGAGCTTCTCGGGCGCGCTGAGCCCGCACTGCAGGCGCGCGATGAGCGCGAGAAGCGCCTGCCGCTGGCTGCCGTCGACGGCCAGCTCCTGGCCCAGCTTCAGGCTGCACTCGAGCCGACTGAGCGCGTCGGTGACCTCGTCGAGCAGGCCGCGATTCGCGTCGCTGCTGCTGCTGCGCTGCTGCAGCGTGTCCCGCAAGCCCGCCGCCAACAGCCGCAAATCCTCGCCGCTCTCCGTGCCCGAGTCCTCCTTGGGCGGCACACTCAGCCGCTTCATGTTCCCTGCTGGCTGCTGCTGCTGCTGCTGCTGCAGCTGCGGCTCCTCGTTCCTATCGTTCGCTTGTGTCGTGTCTTTGGTCTTTGATAACTTTTGGCTACTGCTACTAAGGCTATGACTGTGAATCGTTTTCCTATTAAGGCTAAGGCTATGACTAGTTGCTGCTGTTGTCTCTAAGGCTGCTCCAGCTGCTGACTGTGACTGTGACTTGGACTGTGACTGTGACTGTGACTGTGACTTGGATTGTGACTGTAGCTGTTGCTGTGGCTCTGGCAGGGACTCACCCTGTGCCCCATCCACCTGCGCCAGCTCAACTTTGGCTAACTTTTGTTCAATCTCCTTGGTTGGCTTCTCCTTTTCCTTCTCCTTCTCCGTCTCCTTTTCCCTTTCCTTTTCCTTCTCCTTCTCCTTCTCCTTCTCTTGCTGCTGTGGCTGCTCCTCCTCGTCGCTGCTGTCGTCAGTCACCTCCTCGATTATCTCCTCATATTCGCTGGCGCTGCTCTCCTCTTCGGCCTCCTTGGCAGCGGAGTTCTCACCGCCTGCCTTAACACTTTTTACCTCTACGAAAGGGCGCGCGCGATCGAAACGAATATTTGCATGAAAATTAAGAGTGTGTGCATGAGTGTGAAAGAGAGAGAGAGAGAGAGAGAGAGAGATAAAGAGAGAGAGAGAGAGATTTATGTTTACATGTTTTCAATACAGAGTACAAACACAACGAGAAACGGCAACGGCAACGGCAACGGCAGGTTGGGACACAATAAGCAATGCGTTCGAAACTGGATAACAGAGCTCAGTCACGTTAATCTGTACGACTCGTTTGTAAACACCAGCGAGTGCGAGTGAGAGTGTGCGTGAGAGAGAGAGAGAGAGAGAGAGAGAGAGAGAGAGAGAAGTTGGAATTTTGGGGAGCATGTCTCAGGGCTCAACGCGGGCAACGAGAGCACAAACAACGAGCAAAATGTGCTTGGACGAGTGACAAGTGGCAGCGAGTGAACGAGTAGAACGAGTAACAAGTAAATGTTGCAGCGAGTGAACGATAACGATAACGATAACGATAACGAGCAAGCTGCCAACGAGTGAATGAGTTGACCGAACAGTAACGAGTAAGCGCTGCAACGAGTGGACGTTGACGAAGCTCGGGTGAAACGAGTAAGCGTCGAAGAGCTGAAATGTAACGAGTGAACATTGCGACGAGTAATCGTTGCAGTGTAACGAGTAAGCGCTTGACGAGTAACGAATGAACTAGTTCAAATGTAAGGAGTGAACATTGCGACGAGTAATCGTTGCAGTGTAACGAGTAAGCGCTTGACGAGTAACGATTGAACTAGTTCAAATGTAACGAGTGAACATTGCGACGAGTAATCGTTGCAGTGTAACGAGTAAGCGCTTGACGAGTAACGAATGAACTAGTTCAAATGTAAGGAGTGAACATTGCGACGAGTAATCGTTGCAGTGTAACGAGTAAGCGCTTGACGAGTAACGATTGAACTAGTTCAAATGTAACGAGTGAACATTGCGACGAGTAATCGTTGCAGTGTAACGAGTAAGCGCTTGACGAGTAACGATTGAACTAGTTCAAATGTAACGAGTGAACATTGCGACGAGTAATCGTTGCAGTGTAACGAGTAAGCGCTTGACGAGTAACGATTGAACTAGTTCAAATGTAACGAGTGAACATTGCGACGAGTAATCGTTGCAGTGTAACGAGTAAGCGCTTGACGAGTAACGAATGAACTAGTTCAAATGTAAGGAGTGAACATTGCGACGAGTAATCGTTGCAGTGTAACGAGTAAGCGCTTGACGAGTAACGATTGAACTAGTTCAAATGTAACGAGTGAACATTGCGACGAGTAATCGTTGCAGTGTAACGAGTAAGCGCTTGACGAGTAACGATTGAACTAGTTCAAATGTAACGAGTGAACATTGCGACGAGTAATCGTTGCAGTGTAACGAGTAACGATTGAACTAGTTCAAATGTAACGAGTGAACATTGCGACGAGTAATCGTTGCAGTGTAACGAGTAAGCGCTTGACGAGTAACGAATGAACTAGTTCAAATGTAAGGAGTGAACATTGCGACGAGTAATCGTTGCAGTGTAACGAGTAAGCGCTTGACGAGTAACGATTGAACTAGTTCAAATGTAACGAGTGAACATTGCGACGAGTAATCGTTGCAGTGTAACGAGTAAGCGCTTGACGAGTAACGATTGAACTAGTTCAAATGTAACGAGTGAACATTGCAACGAGTAATCGTTGCAGAGCAACGAGTAAACTCGGATATAGCGAGTAACAGCGTTACTCGTTCAAAAGTAACGAGTGTATATAGCAACGAGTGAATGCCAGAAGGGAACGAGTAAGCATTGAACAAGTTCCACTATAACGAGTTAACGTTGCAACGAGCGAGTGTTGAATCATTTTTACTATTCATAACGAGTGAGTGCTCGGCGAGTGAATGTTCAACGAGCCAAAAAGTAACGAGTAAGCAGATGTTACGAATATTCGTTCAAGGATAACGAGTAAGCGCTCAGCGAGTCAACATCAAGCTCAAAGCGTCAACGAGTCGAAAAAGCTAAACGAATTTTGGGTGTGGCGAGTAAACATGGAGCGATAGAACGAGTTTAACGAGTGAACAAGTTCGACAAACGAGTGTTGAAAGAGAGTAAAACGAGTAACGAGGAGAACGAGAACGAGAACGAGAACGAGAACATTTAGAAATGAGTGAATGATGAACAGATAAAAGACTTGATGTACATGGGACTGATGACTGATGACTGTTGAGTGATGAATAATAAATGATGAATGATGAGAGATGATGAAACGAATTCATTGGCAATACCTGAGCTGTTTAAATTGACGCTAATTGAACAACCTTAGGCTAGCTACGAGTATGCGCTGTTTTGCATATCTACAAGATACAGATACAAATCAGAAAGCTAGACGAGAGAGAGAGAGAGAGAGAGAGAGAGAGAGAGAGAGAGAGAGAGAGAGAGACAATCCGCTTAACATATAACTGAATATTTTTTGTTGATCTTTTTTCGTTTTCTTTTGCCAAAACTTCTGTGGGTTAGTGCTTGGCATTTGCTGCGGTTAGAGTGAGAGAGCTATATATATATATATGTAATTATATATATATCTATAGAGAGAATGAGAGAGAGAGAGAGAGGGAGAGAGAGGGCGAGGCCGAGTGCCGGCCTGACTTACCTTCGCGTTCCGCCATAAGTTCGCGTAAACGTGCACGGATCTTGCGACGCTCCTCGTAGGTGGACGCCTGTTCCAGCTGAAAGCGGAAAGCGGAAAGCGACATTTTAGAATCCCAGTGCAGGTGGTGCAGGGGGCGTGGCTTACCAATTGCCTAAGTAATTGCTCGTCCCAAATTTCCTCGATGTCACAAGTTGCGCGTGTAACTGGTGCTGAGGATGTTGTTGTTGTTGTTGTTGTCGTCTTTCGAGTGTTGCTGCTGCGCTGTTGCTGCTGCTGCTGCTGCTGCTGCTGCGTTGTTTTCACCTGAAATGAGCAAAGCCAATTGATTTGGTGCTTGTGTGTTTTTTTTTTGTTTATCAACCGGAAAATTTGGTTCGCTGACGCCCACAGACGACGGCGAGAAAAGCGAAACGCCAGCTGTTTATTTGGCTAAATAAAGGCGATGAGCACATACGCGCCGGCGACGCTAGCCAAATTTATTTAGCAAAAAAACGAGAACAAGTTTTGCCCACGGATCGACCCTGATCGCAGCGAATGATAAGAGACAGAGTGAGGCAGAGAGGGGGGGAGAGAGAAAGAGAGAAATAGAGGGAGCGAGAGACACAGAGAGATCGAGCAACGAAATCGAAGCACAATTTTTCTTTGTGTCGTCCTTAGCCATGGCTATTGATTCGCTTCCGTCTAATTGCCGCTAGCCAACGTCAACAATGCTCGCTGCCAGCATACCTGGCGTATGCGTAATGCAGGCAACGGCCACAGCCACAGCCACAGCCGCATATTGCGCATACGCCGCATGGCCAGAGCACCTAGCGACGTAACTAAGAAAGTTAATTGAAAATTTAAAATTAATTCAAGTTACTAATTGATTAATTAATTAATTAGTTATATATATATATATATATATATATATATATATCGCTCTTCAAATCATCAACAATTATCCAAGCTAAGCTGAAACCTAATATATATTCTAATATAATGTTCTATGTTCCATATATTTTAGCTATTGGCTCAGTTCCTCTTTAGCTACTTAATCACTTACACATAAAATCTAGAACTTTATATAAACGTGCATCTAAAGCTGTTGGAACTAAGCGAAGGCCTAGCAAGCAATAGCTGCCAAACTTGGACTCCGCCTTTAGAGAGCTGTAGTAGTGGGCGTGGCTAAGTTTGCATAACAAACTGCCTAGATCAAAGGCTCCAAACGAGTCATAATGCCCTATATGAAGTGCCTTTATGAATATTAAATGCAGATCTACAATGAGCACACACATAGAATACCCTGCTCGGCAGCTGCAAAGGTTGCACGAGTTTGCCATGCATGGGACGGAACTGGGCGTGGCTTAGTTCCGCTAGCAATGTCTAACTATAACTGTGCTAGTTTTACGTGGCTGTCTAACTGAATCGGGTATATGAACACATATAATACTCTAGCCCGGCCTTAGCAGTTTCATATCTATTCGTAATGCTTCTAAAACTGTTTCACTTCTCAATACCCTCCGCTTATTTCACTTAATAGTTCAAAGTCTATGCAGTGTTTCTCAAACTGTTCTAAAAGAACTCTGTATGCACACACACAGATACGCACTCATAATGCCCTATAAATACACCCAACCCACTTAGCATATGTGCTATGTTTAAGCAAAGCCCTGAAGCGCTGCAGTTTCAACCTTTCCACAAAAAAAAAATAAAAAAAAAAAACTTGAAAACTCAATTCGACTTGGGAGAAAAGCCAACCCAATATGCCCGCCTTAAACTATGCAAATAGAGCATTTAGGACAAGCAGAGTTTTACGACCCCAAAATAATAAAATAGCGACATTCACTTCTGCTTAGACGAATCGCCGAATTCACAGTTCACAGTTGGAGCAGCTGTCCGAAGTTGCGTCGCTTTCAACTGGGTCGCGTCAAAAGAAAGTTCGCACTTTGTTGCGTTGCTTCTTCCGCTGTCTCTTCTTATTCTTCTTCGCTAACAAAGAACCTTTCTTCGCTTTTGTACAGAGTTTGTTAGCTCTTGCCAAAACAAAAAAAAAAAAAAAAAAAAAAAAAAATCTAAGTTAAAGCATTTTTTTGTATTTATTTTTTATGTTAATTTCGAAGCGATTTGCAAAGCATTCTGAGTCGAGCTATCAAAATGTTTCGAATACGATTCTTATGCTAATTGGTGGTCGAAATCTCATTTCATTTTAGATCATTTAGAACATGTAGGGCAGAGACAGGGAGAGAGAGATAAAGAGTTTGGGCAAATATATTCATATTTTTTATTTATTCTTTTTTTTTTACAGTGCTTCTATTTGCATGAACACAACTGTATATGAGGGAAATTTAATTAAGTATACGCAGCCTTCGCCCGTAATTGACTTGCATGCAAAAGAAATAAAAATTGCACAAAAAATATGAAAAAATCAAAAAACCAAAATTAAAAATCAAATCAAAATTCGTAAATTGAATTTCATTTGTTTCGTATTTTTTTTTTTTTTTTTTGGAAATTTCTTTTTCGCCTCCGACAACAACAAACATGGACATCTGTGCGCGCCGCAGTCGCTGTATCTGCCCATGCGCCCTGCGGCCACGCCCACGCGCATGAGTCTTGGCATCATGATACCAAAATGCCCATTGAAGACTGCGTAAGCAGAGCGGGTTGATTGAATGTGGGTTAGAGCATGAAGATGAGCTTCATTCTGCTCTTGACTAGATTAGATCAATATGTCTCCTATCTATATATGAATATATATATATATATATATATATTATGGAGAATATATATATATAGGATATGTAGAAGCCTATCTCTGCATACTCTGCGTCATATACAGCCGAAACTCTCTATAATTGCATTTACAGAGTATATCCAAGTCCATCATTTATAATTAGAACAACTCTTGATGCTTTGCTCGGTTGTTTATAACAAATTTGACCAAATTTGGCCAGCACAATTATTCAAAAATAACAACACGAGCAACAACAACAACAACAACAACAATTTTGAATATATTTTCAGAAATTTTCAGAACATTTTTTCGAGAGTTGAAAATTGGGGAAATTCGTCGAGAGCGACGCCGACCAAAAAAGCTGAAACACGCGTTACTATTTTTAGCCCGAAATTAATTTGGGCAATAACACAAACAACTAGCGAGAGAGAGGGAGAAAGATGGAGAGAGAGATAAAGATAGAGACAGAGAGAGGGAGAGAGAGAGAGGGAGAACCAGAATTTTTCATATTTTCGATTGTACGCATTCACAAAAACGCTTTACTTAACTAAATATATTTGTATATTTATATCTTTGGGATATACGCTAGCATAGGGTATGTGAATTGGGTCAAGCTAGATGTAACATCAAATATATTTTTTATATATATTATTTAAGTTATATTAGCTGTGTTTCAGTATCACTCAATGAATTGAACTAGTTCCCCATAGTCCATATATTAATTTATTAGTTTCTAAAGAATATGGAATATATGGAACCAGTTCATTTGTAATTGTGTAACACAGCAATTGGCAATTCAACTAGCTCAATTGTAAATTGCATAATAATATTATAAATGAACTAGTTCCATAAGTTCAATACAAAAAGAACCTCACAGCAAAACGAGTGGAACG